>JANBPO010006516.1:13838171-13864956 GCA_024336825.1 Amorphophallus titanum
AGGATTTTCCCTTCCTAGTGAGCTTTTGTTGGTCGAGCTTGATGTTTCTCATCCTATCTGGTGGTGTCTTTTTAAGGTTTATCTTGGAATTGCTATCGTAGTGATGTCTTTGTCCTATGTCTGCTTAAGCGTGGACAGCTTTATTCTGAGCCTGATCTACTTCCTTGCTTTACGGTTGCATGGCTTTGGAAGCATTCTTGTGTTAAGAGCTGTTGCATATCGTGTTTGTCGTACCGGGTCAAACGGCCGATGTGTCGTGAGGGCTCAATTATTATTTCAGGACGTGAAGGTAAGCTGAGATTTGCATCTTTCCTTGTGCTTTGTGCTGAAGCTGGTACTCATCTCTATTACACTTAGGCTTCTTGTGACCGGTTGTTCACTGGATCGGTACTCGTGGCGTGTTACATTGTGATTTTCTTGAATTACGATGACGTCGAGCGTGTGCTGAGATGCGGATACTGGGATATCTTCTGATGCCCTGAGTGGGTTGTATGAGTGCGCAGCGGAAGCGTGTGGGCTAATAACCCATAGGTCGAAGATCTCTTCATGAGGTTCTAGCCAATTGAGAGAATTGTCTTCTTCTCGATGCGACTTCGTCATAAACAGGTGATTGTTTTAAAACTGACATTACTAATGGGTCAAGGGGCAAAGCCTTTATCAATTAATGCGAAAGTTGGTTTTGTATATATTTTTTGTGGTTTTATTTCTTTTCCTTTTTGTTTGTTTTGTTGTTTTTTTCTTTTTTTCTTTTCTTTTGTTCTTTTTTTTGATGTTTTCCTTTTTTGTTTTCCTTTAGACGCAAAGGACACCTACTCTTATAACAACCAGTATGGTTCTTGGATCAAGGACGTTTACTCATTCACAAACCATTCTTAAATAACTCAACGCGGGGTTAACGTGCTTGATTTGTTCCTCCCACTCAAGATCTCATCCGGTAGCGTCCTCCTTAGTCTGCCTCCACTCTCCCTCGAGTTCGAGGCATACCACTTAGAGAGGAAAGAAGAATGTGTTCAGAAAGTTCACAAGGGGGTTTGAGAGACCTGGGAAGATGTCCCTCCCTTGCCCTATAACATGTTGGGGTTCGGCCCTCAGCTAGCAGGGTTTATTTGATTTTTCTTTCTCTTGTCACCTTGGAGATGTATTTTCATGACCAAGGTTTTCTTCGTGGGCACTTTACCCCTCTGGAGACATGACCAAGGTGTTTCATTGTGGGGAGCTTGCCCCCTTTCACATGTGTTTGGAGTATCACTCTATTTTTTTTCTTTTTTTTGCCTCTTGTGTCGAGACGTCCTCCTACTAAGGTGACAATTAGGTTTTGTAGTCTAACCCAAGATTCCTCTCCCTCATCATGAACCGAGAAGGAGAGAATGGGTAGCACCCCATACTCTTGATCTGGTTTTAGCTCTCTTCGGATCTCGCTCCTTTTGATTTCAAGAGCGGAGTGTGAGTGTGTGCACGAGTTAACCCTGAGTTAGACTACATAGATTGAATAGTGAATTTCCAACTCCACCTGTCCTCGTTCCATGCCGGTTGTTATACCTATCTAAGGATAATACTTCTTAAGGTAAAGCCCATTACATGGGTGGGATAACTCGATCCCCTCAGCATTGACTAGCCTATAGGCGTTGCCAGGATACACAGCTTGAATCACATATGGACCCTCCCAAATAGGTTGGAGTTTAGAACACGGCCCACCAGATTTCACAAAAATTCTTTTCACTACCACTTCTCTAACATTAAATTTTCTCTCAATGGCCATCTTTTGATAGAAACGTGTGAGTCTGTTGTGGTAAACATGTGCATGCTCGACGGTGACCAATTCTTTTGAGATCTTGATACATTTTTATAGCATTAGGATGAATAGTATACCTCGATCGATGTGCTTCCTCTAAGATTTTATCATTGATAGTAGAATAATCGGGCACACAGGTTCTTCCTTGGAATAGTAACCTTCCATCATCCATTAAAAGGAAATCTGGTCATCGATCTAATTTATCTTTAATTTTAATGATCAACGGATCATCATCTTGTCGCTCTTTAATTTCAGAGAGCAACTCGGGTTGGAGTCTAATATTTGCAATCAAGACTCCTTCCTTCTCCTCCATATTGAGGTCTAAGTTTACTATTTGTTCAACAAATGCCATTCTTTAATCATTAAGCTTGATAATAATGCCATTGGCTTCTGGCTAAGGGCATCACCCACGACATTACCTTTTTCAGGGTGGTGTTGTATAGAGAAATCAAAATCTTTCAAAAATTTCAGCCACTGTCTTTGTCTCATATTGAGGTCTTTTTGAGAGAACAAGTACTTGAGACTCTTATGGTCAGAATACACAATAAAGGCCTCGTCATAGAGATAATGCCACTAGATCTTCAAAGTAAAGACCACAGCCGCCAACTCTAAGTCGTGCACGAGATAATTCTCCTCGTGCCTTTTCAATTGCCTTGAGGAATAGGCGATCACCTTGTCATATTGCATCAATACACAACCAATGCCAATTCCAGATGTATCAACATAAACTTTGAATCCTCCTCCTTCCATAGGTAATGTGAGTATAGGGGTAGTAGTTAAGTAATCTTTCAAAGTCTGGAAGCTTTTCTCGCATTTCTCAGACCATATATAAGGATTCTCCTTTCTCGTCAATCTTGTCAAAGATACTGCGATCTTGGAGAAATCCTTAATAAATCTTCAATAATATCCTGCCAATCCCAAGAAGCCTCAAATTTTCGTTACACTAGAAGGTCTTTCCCAGTTCTTTACAACCTCGACCTTTAAAGGATCGACAGCAATGTCTTTGTGGGATATTATGTGACCTAGAAAAGAAACTTCCTCTAGCCAGAAATCACACTTGCTAAGCTTAGCATAAAGCTTATGATCTTGTAATAATTGAAGGGCCTTTTTGAGATGTTCTTCATGCTGCTCCTTGGACTTAGAGTAGATCAAAATGTCGCCAATAAAGACAACCACAAATTGATCAAGGTATGACCTAAATATACTATTCATTAACTGCATAAATGCGATTGGCACGTATGGACGTGGACCTCCCTTATTGCCAATAGCTTCACGTCGGAAGGTGCTGCTTCAGGGAATAACTACGCCTGGATGCTTAACGATGTTCTCGGGAAAACGGACACAATCACCTCCGCCTCTTCTCTTGGAACGATTGCGGCCAATACGAAATATACCCTGACGGTTGCCGTTGGAAACGTGGCAGGAAGTGATTCCGTTTCCAATCATTCCCCCGGAAACGTCTCTTTCAGCTTGTTGGCAAACGGCGTCGCCTTCGCGACGGACACGGTACCGAACGGGACTGTCCCAAATGGCACGTTTGAGGATTTCAGCCTGACCTTCCAGACGCCAGGTGCAAGTTCCATCATCGGCGACAGCCTCGAGATTCAGTTGGCCTCCCTACCCACATCCTCGTTGGGTTACGGGCCAGCCTTCGACAACGTCACGCTCGATGCCACCACGATTGCAGCAGTTCCAGAACCCACAACATGGGCACTGCTTATTTCGGGTGTACTCACCCTGTTCCTCATCGCGAGGCGCAAGCGAGACGCGACATGGATTCCAACGCCTCGCACGTCCGCCGTTCCACTGATTTTTGCCCTGCTTGTTTGCGGAGCGGGATTGTCCCAGGCCGAAGCCATTAAAACTCTTCCGCTAGACGATCAAACTGTTTACCGGCTCAAAGTCGGCACGGACAAGGTCACGACACTTGTTTTCCCACAGACCATCACGGCGCTCGAAGGCAGCGGCCTAACCTCCGACGCCAAGACTCCGGCGAAGATGTTGCTCAGCTATCATGCGGGCGACCGATTTCTTTCTCTTCGCGCCCTTGCCGATTCCGCCGAGGCGACCCTTAACGTCATCATCAATCGCAAGGTTTACGTCCTGGAACTGACGACGGACAAAGACCCGGTTCAATCGGTGACGTTCTATCCCGCAGATGAGCCTCCGGCGCAAACAGCGGGGCAACCGAATCTCGGTCCAAGTCGGCTGCTTGGACTGCTCGATAAGGCGAAGGCCTATCCGCTCCTCGCCGAGCAATACCCCGAGATGGTTTCCCAAATCGACAAGGCCGAGCCGTTTTCTCAGACGCTCTATGAAGGTTTTCACGTCATCCTCACGAAAGTCTTTCGCTTTGATGCCGAGGACGCGCTGATCTTTCAAGTTGAGTTCGTCAACGAAACGGCCCAGCCGATTGCCTACGTTCCCCAATCCCTCGCCGTTCGCGTTGGCCCGAGCGTTTACTGGAGCGCGTTGTCGGATGCCTCGGGAATCATTCCCGCAGGTGTCAGAAATCCCACAACCGGCCAAATCGATCCCGGCCATAGCCACGGCTACTTCGTCATCTGTGGCGCTCCGCACGGAGGCAGAAATCATCTCTCGGTCCAAAACACCTTCAACGTCCTCGTCTTTCGCCAGGAGAACCCATGATCAACGCCCGCAATTTCGTCAGTTTTTTCAATACCAAGACCGGTCAGATCACTGCCTTTGGCATTCTCTTCTTTATCGGAGCCTGTCTTTTGACCGGCGTCCTTTATTTTCACCACGATAAAACGGCCTCCCGCTCGGTCACCACTCCCGTCTTGCCCAAGGCGGACGATACGCCCCAGAAACCATCGACGTGGCTCTCCAACAAGCCCGCCGCCGATTTCGCGAACCATCATTCGACGATCTTCGGTTACGACAATACGCCGAACAAACCACCGCCACCGCCAGCGGTTCTTCCCATCTCCCTATTCCACGGCGATAGTCAGCAGACAGAAGTATCCGATACTTACGCGCCGTATGGGCGAATGATTCCGTGCGAAACGGTCATCACCATTGATTCAGCCAAGATCGAAACGCCGATCATTGGATTCGTGACTGAGGATGTCTGGCACGACGGAAGGCTCATTATTCCTGCCGGAGCTGAAGTGCATGGCAAAGCCCAGGTCGACCCATCCCGCGAACGCATCGCCAGCGACAATAGCTGGGTTCTTGTGTGGCGCACGACCGACCGCATGAACGGAGCAGAGTTGCCCCTCCACGGTGTTGCCCTCGACATGGAACGCAACGAGACGACCGGAACGTGGCAACTCACGGATGGCTCTGCAGGACTGAAAGGCGACATCCTTAAGACGGACAACTGGGCCGAGATTAAACTCTTCGCCGCGACTTTCCTAGCTGCTGCTTCGACTGGCCTCGAGGACACCGAGAACACTTCCAATCTTCTGACCGGCCAGACCACGCAGACGCCCCTCAGCACGCCCAAGAACGCCGCGTTGCAAGGCACCAGTGCCGTGCTCAACCAGTACGCACAGCAAATCCTCGACTCGATCAAACGCGACGGATTCTACGTCCGCGTTCCGGCCGGAAAACAATTTTACCTTTACGTCACCCAAACCATCGACCTCGAGAACGCCAAACGCGGCGAATCCATGGTCGATCTCAAAACCGAAACTCAAAAACCATGAAAATTCATTACCTCCTTCCCGCTCTGCTCCTCGCCGGCTGTGCGTCCCATAGCGCAAACGTCGATGTCGGAGGCGGGCCGTTGCCCCAACGGCATGACCAACCTGATCCCGCAAGCGTCCGTGCTCCCGGCCAGGTGAAGGCTTATCCCGTGGGCCGCTACCAAGATCCCAACGACCCCGATGTCATGCACGAAGGCCACACGGTCTATCGCGCCGAGACTTCGCCCGATTGGAATACCGATCCCAATGAGCCGACCTCGCTTCCCCTTGGGCCGGGGGAAATGGCAGTTGCCGATCCCGCCCAACAACACACCGCCCTCACGGCAGAACTCGAACAACGCCTCAAGCAGGAGGACCAGCTTCTTCAAACCACCTATGAGCAAAACGAAAGGCTCGCGCAGGAAATCAAGGCTCTTCAGGAGCAGGCTCCTCACGTCCGCCTCCCTGTCCCCGATCCACAACCCGTCGTCCAGCAATCTCCCGTGGCGGCACCCCAACCGCAACCGGCGACCGGTTCACCCGCTTCGCCGCAAAACGTGACCCCTTCACAACCCACCCCGAAAACGTGGGCGCAGTGGTTTCAGTCCCTTTTGACGAAACCCACGCCTCCACCTTCAAACACCAAAGGAAAATAACATGATCCACATAACCGTTGCGTTACCCGATGAGGTGGCCCAGCACTACTACACCGCCTCCGAAAAACTCTCGGAAGCATTACAGGTCCAGAACGCGCCGACTGCCCAAACGCTGATGCGCTTCATGCTCGCCGGCTTTGATTCCGAAGACATCGCCGAGCACTTCGACCGCGCCTTGCGTAACATCACTGGCGCTCCCATGCCGGACGAGACCGACACGTACGTGTTCAGCCCCGAGTTCGAAAACGCACCCTAATTCAACCCGAAAGGAAATATCGTCATGGCACTAAAGCCCAAAACACCGCCCCCGTTAAATCAAGCGCCTACCGAGAAGCCGAGCCTCTCCGAGGAACGCCTTCTGCGAGTGAATCCCGAAGTCGACCGACGCCTCGACGGATTCATGCAGGCCAACAGTGGAAAGAACCATATGGCCAAGCAGATTAATCACTGAAATGAGCTATGTAAATTCAGACAAGAAATTTTAAATGTGCAAACCATCAAATGAGAGGTAGGAAATTTTTATAATGGTTCGGCCAGATCCAAGATCTGCCTACGTCCACTCCTCCACTCTAATTGAGTGAGGTTCCTTGCTTAACCAAGCAACAATCACAGTAGACTTAGTCTGCAACAACGACTGTCACATAGCTTCCCCAAGGAACATCCCCTTGCTTCTCCTGCAACCCAGGAGGAAACACGGAGGATCAACCTCCCATCCTCTTTACCAAGAGGGAATCCAATGAATTTCTCCCAGCACTTCACTTAACCAAAGGTCACGAAGCTCTCTTTCTCTAAATCCATAGAGGGGACATCGGAGTTAGACTCCCTTCCTCTGATGTTACTCAGAGGGAAACACAAAATGAAATCAAAAACTGAGCAAAGAAAAAAAAATGGAAAGTAGGAAACTATAACACTTCGATCGAATGGTAAGTGCAAATGTAGCTTCTGATCGAAGCAATCCTCCATAAATCTGGCTGGGCAAACTTCTCTCTCTCTCAGAGGTATTCTCTCTTTTCTTTTCTCTCAAAGGGGATTCTAAGATAGACTCTTCTTTCTGCAATTTTCTAGCCATTCTTCTGAACGAGGGAGCTCCAATTTATAGAACAGAGCATCGTAGCCCTTTTCTCCGTGATCCAGATCAACAACTAAATGTTGATTCGTCCACGTGGATTAAGGAATATTGTGATAGCAATCAGAATTCTCAGAGAATTGCCACGTGTGATGAATGTTTTTGCGCCACTTCTTTCCAGTACGGCCATCATGCGTCCTCTCTTCAACTGATCACGTACCTGGATCGAATTCTTCTTTGCAGCTCAAGTTTTCCTAAACTGCCCTTCACTGATGTTCCATATATCATGTTGAACCTTTAATAGATCAAATGAGACAATAAATAATCCAATTAAGTCAGATACTAATCCTTCCATGCAGATAAATGATATGGAGCATGGCCCATGACAAACATGTAACGCCCGTGTCTTAGTGGATCCTTACTGTAACACCCGTGTCTTAGTGGATCCTTAGTGGTCTAGGTCTAGAATTTATCTCGTGATTTTAGGTAATTTTTATGAATTTTTAGGCTATTTTTAGACATTTAAATGAATTAGTTAAAGTATTAATAAAATTAAAATGGGCATATTGGCGCGCCGTCTGACTAATCAGAGGGTTGTGTAGTTCGTGTCGGGACCAAAACCCGTCGTGCCATGAAGGGATCCACGTGTGAGGGCGCACGATGGTGGTGCATGACGCAATGGGTTGCTGGGAGTCCTGAGTCGGGCTCTAGCTTGTTGTAGAGTGGCTGGAGCATGCGCGCCCGCCCGGTGCTCGAGGAAATTCCCGACACACATGTGTGGGCCGTATAAGGGCGCTGCGAGCTCCTGAAGCTTGTGGTTGGCCCAGATGGGTCTCCCTTTGACTTCAGAGGGCTGGAGGGAGGCGACTCGGGAATAGACCCCGGCCTCATTACTGGGTGCCACATGATGTGGCTTGTAGTCAGGGTACCCCCGGGTCAGCTCAAGTAGCTGTGTTGAGCGCGGGTAAACCCACAAACTGAGTGATCAGGAGCGGGCCCGATCGATTGTTGATGTTGCCACGGGTCACGGCTACCTAGATAGGACCCTTGGTTGTGCCCGGTGACTGGGGGGCCGACATGATAATGTCATTTGTCTGGTGGTCAGGGTGACCCTTGTTCCTTGGCGAAGAGTCGTATGATGCGGTAGGCTGTTCTGAGTCCCAGGTTAACCCGGTTCTTGAGGTGTCGGTGGTGTGATGCCGTATGCAGGGTGTTCGAGGGTGATCCCCGAATCTCTTCAGAGTGCCGCTCAATGCGGCAAGTTGTCCCAAACCTTAGATCTAGCTCAATTATCGAGAAATTGACTGGTACAGTACCCTGCGCTCTGCGACGATCCCTGGTTGTTATGTCGTGCCGCCTGGCTTGGTGATGCATCTCGATTTCTGAGGCTGACTTGACTGATAGAGCACCTTTGGCATTGTGCCATTTTGCTCTATTTAAGGAATGTTTCCTTATGCTTAATGCTCAATTAATTTAGAGAAAATAAGCGGATGCCAACAACCCTCTGTCGTAGGGTGCGTCGACGCACCTAGCAAAGTGTGTCGACACACTCTCAGCTAGACAGACTTAAAAACTGTTAAATCATAAAAGGAATTGGCATCCACTGTAGACGTCGTGAATTTCATGAATTAGCATTCACGTAGAGAGACACAGATTAATTAACGCCTCTTTGAAGAGGCGCCAATTCTTCAAATTAAAGTTTAATAAGAAAATTCAGAAATTGGAGTTAGCGTCTGCTTAGGGAGATGCCGATTCTTGAAGTGGTGTCCCTCTGAGCAGAAGCGAATTCCCTATCTATTGTGAACGTTCACCACCGTCGCCGCCGCCGTTCGTGCTGCCGTTGAGCCACCACAAGCCGGTCTTCATCTTGCTGCCCCAAAACTTGGAGTTGCAGGATAGCAGCTCGGTAAAAGGGCTGGTACGGGAGATCCGGCCGTTGGATCATGACAAAACTTTGAGGGTTGGTTCCCCACATCATAGGCCATTCCAAGTTCAATTTTCACCCAGATCAGAACTCGTTTAGGCCTCTTCCCAGTCCGCTATTCTTCAAATCTCAACTGGAGTGCTATGAATATAATGTAGTGCTCGCTTCATCCTACTGAGTTTTGTAGAGTATTATCATGTGCTATAGCGAAAGAGATGTGAGATAGACTTCAGGTAATAAATGAAGGAACATTAGAGGTAAGAAAAACCAAGGCCAATAGATTTCAGATTATGAAGCTTTTAGAATGAAACCTTATGAAAGCATTTCTGAAATGTATGCTAGGCTAACTCAACTTACAAATAGCTTGAAGAGTCTTGGGAAAACCTACACTGAGTATGAGTTGGTTAGGAAAATCCTTAGATCTCTCACACCCATTTGGTACACAAAGGCCACCATAGTTGAGGAGTCTAGAAATCTAACTACTACCACTATTGATGAGCTAATTGTTTCTCTTATGACATATGAGCTAAACTTGAGAAGAACAGGAGATGAAGCGAAGAAAAAGAAGCCACTTGCATTGAAAGCCAGTCCATGTACCAACGAGTCCTCGAAAGAGGGTGAGTCATCTAGCACTGAGGAGGACTCAGGTGAGTTTGCCATGTTAATCAAGAAGTTCAGAAAGTTCTTGAAGAAGGAAGGTAAGGGCCTTAGAAAGATAAGGCCACAAGTAAGAAAAAGTTCTAAGTTTAAATATGAGAATGTAAAAAAGTTTGACAAGATTGTTTGCTACAATTGCAAGAAGCCAGGGCATGTGAAATCTGAGTGCCCAGAAGCCTTGAAAAAGAATCAAATCGGGTGGAAACGAAAGAAGCCAAAGGCAATGGTCAGCTCCTGGAGTGATGAAGAGGAGGATGAGAAGGAAGAGAGTGAATCTGAAGAAGAAAGTGATGGAAAAATCTATCTGATGGAAAGGGGAGAAGAAGAAGATGAGGAGGTAGCCTCTCCCTTTTAAAACTATACATGCAGTGATTGGGAGGATGCCTATACTGAACTTCATGATAAGTATGATCATGTTTGGAAAGAAAATTCTTCTGTTGAGATGGAAACCCAATTCACACCAAAATCCAAGGTTCTGTGCCCTTTGTCACCAACTATAACAGAGAAGTGTGACTGTTGAGAAAATTCACACGTAAATAATTATAAATTCATAACGTCATTTGTGGTTGTTTAAATGACCAGAAACCAAGGCCATAATCTCTAATGGGATGTTAGCTACATCTTCTATGTTGAGGTTGAGGCCAAATTCTACCTGGATACTAGAGTTATACCCGAATTATCTCGGGCTATCGAAAGGTCACAAATGGAACGGGGGAGAATAAATGTTAATAACAAAAAAAATCATAACTCATGCTATTGTTGATAAAATTTGATGAAATCATGTCCCAAAGTTAGATCAAGAAGTTCTCTCAACTTCATCTGAAGACATCCCTACCCATATCTCATCAAAAGAGCGCATCCACCCATGTTTATGATTGATAGATGAAGGGTCGCGTCTGTTCAAACCTGAAAAGGTGCATGGCCATAACTTCTCTCCCGCCAGTAACCTTGGGAGCAGGATTAAGACATGTGGATCATGGGCAAACCCTAGGGAGGCTTGAAATCCATATAAGAAGGTAAGTTTCGTGGGCAGTAAGTCTTTAGCAACCATTCTCTTCAACTCTCCACCATCTACTATCCTTCTTGAGTGAGAGAGGGTGAGGGACCTTGACTCTATGTGGGAGGATGATCCGGCACATGGAGGACAATACTGCAGTACTCTAGGACGAAGGGAAGAGCTTTAGGAGAATCTGGGGTGTGGATGTCATCCCTGGATCGTGGGTTTAACACTTTGAAGAGAGGCACCTACCCTCAAATCTTAGGGGTCAATAATGCATTAGAACGATTTCTAAGTAGTTTCTGTACGTTAAAGAGAGACTAACGGTGTGTGGGATCATCTTGCAGTCATCAAGTTCTATTTATCAGTTCTGTGGTTCAGTCTGAATCCTAATTATTCACGTTAAGATCTCAAGTCGGACACTGTTCCAGTTGCATCAGTACGTTTCTATAGCTCATTATGGAGTCACTTTTGTTTGGTGTTTGTCATGACATGTAGGGTGGAGCTGGGGACCATTAGCATGATGAAATATGTCCAAATGCATGAAAGATATCATAATTAGATTCTGTAATCTGATAATTTTGTAACAGAAACCTTGCTAGTAACCTGATCATGTTCTGTTCCACAACCTTAAGCTTATAAGTATGATTAGCCCCCTGGGTTTGTTGCACCGAAGTCTTAAAAATAGAAGCAAAACACTCAAAAAGAATAGAAAGACACCGTTTAGAGCTGGGTTTATGCAGCAAATGTTCAAAAGTAGCAACAAAATAACAAAAATGGCAGTGGATTTACCTGGAGGGGTGTTGGGAATGGGGGATGGCTGAGGCTTCCAACCATCCACATCTTTTTTTATTTAGATTTGAAAACCTCTATAAAAGATACACTAACAAGAAATTTCTATTATGCAAGAAGTAATATGAAAGGCATAAATGTACATAGCGAAGCAAAAAAAGGAAGAATGGAGGATCAAACTAGGAGGCGGCAACAAAGCTAGTCGTTCAGTGTTTGAAACAAAGGGGTGGCCACTTACCAACCATAGCAAGTCGAACGGTGTGATATGTTTGCCAACAGGAGGGAAGTCACCTTGTCTGAGCTCTAGGATGCGCAAGAGATTCGCCAGAAGAGCCAAGAGTCCTCTGCCACCGAGCTCCTTATTTCCCTTCCTACACCTTCTTTACACTCTCTGTATTCTCTTGACCTTCTCTATCTCTCACCCCTTCTTGTGTTCTCCCCCAGTTTCTCCCTCTCAACCTCCTCTTCCTCCCCTCACTCTTTTTCCCCCTCCGTTCAAAAGACCTCCTCCATCCGGGATAGGTCTCCTCCGCCAATCACTCGTCAGGGACGTGGGTAGCGAGGCAGGAAGGGAGTTTTGAGCGTGGAGATGGTTCCAGGGAATGTTCGACATGCGAGAAGAATCATAAGTCATGGGGCTTGACTAGCAGTTACCAAAAGGTGGCCAAGTGCCCAGCCGTTCACAGAGAGAAGGCAGCCATCGCTCTCTCTGTCTACCATGATGGCCGGCCACAGGTCTGGCCGCCCAGCCATCCTAGTAGCCATTGCCCTGGCTGCCCACCCCATGGGCCCCTCTCTCTTACTCCTTTAGATTCGGGCCCAACAAGACAACTGGGCTATGCGTGAAACTCACAAAATCAATCCAATCTGAAAAATAGTAGCATCACTCATATGGTGGTCAAATCAAAGTCTGTGGGATGTCCGAAATTAGGCACCTACAATCGCGTCCATTACAGGGACCACATTTTGAATGCGGCCTTGCGATGGACCATGTTATCTAGATCACGACCCTCGGACCAACTGCGTTTTGATCTAAACGCGGCGTTTAGCACAACCGCGTTTAGCCTCAGGTTTCCCTAAAATCCAGCATATACAAACACACCTGTCAGTTGTAAAGCATAAGGCAATGATCTCCTCATTCGGGTTCGGCATATTCCAATCAAGTCTGTCATGAGCCTACCCATGTTGATTACATTTCTATTCATAACATGATAAAACAGGAATCTATGAACCTCTGTCACCTCATTTCTACTCCCACTTTTTGGGTAGATAAGGGATGTAAACATGTTGTGTAGAACCCGATGTAGTGGTGGAAAATAGTTGGCATTCAACTGAATCAAATCACCAACTCCACGCACATAATCACAACTCACGATGGCTACAAAGTAGCCTCAACCTCACCATGCCCAAAGGTCATGTCGGCACCCCTAGTTGAAACCCCTAAGGCACGCTCAAAGAGATCCGGAGTAATGTGAATCTCAATCCCCTGAACCACTGTGTATAACTCTCCATTTCTGTCAACCAAATTTTCATAGAATTGCTACACTAGATTGAGGCAATATCTGGTATATCTAGTGACAAAATCGGTCCAACCTAGTTGAATCTCAAAAATAGCACATAGATCGGGTAGGATCTTGTTCACCTCATTGAAGTCGACTAGTCGAGGGTCGATAATGGGCCGTGGAGGCAGCCGAGGTGCACGAGGTGGTGCAGGAGCCTGCCGTGGTGGAGGAGCCGGAGCCTCACGTCTCCGAGCGCTAGATTCCCCTTGGATAGAATGCCGAGAACTCCTCCTAGATGACATCTTAGGCTAGAGAACCCGCTTGGGAAACCCTTGAATGGATCGATCTTAACCTTGGGAGGAGGATGGACCAAAGGACACTCTGAAGGCTGGATACGAGCTTCTCCACACTCTGGAAACTAAGGAAGAGCTTCACGATCGCGCAAACAACCTTGGAGACGTCGTCCTGAAATCGTGACGAATCCACCGGAGCTTGTGCGGATGAAGGAATGATGGGGTTATGGGGGTTGTGGAGTGGGGGTTTGGTGTGCTAGGGTTAGGAAAATAGGTGGGAGAGTTAAGAGAATGGATGGAATGGGAAAATAGGGTGAAAGAACCCCTTAAAATAGGGTTCGGTCGGTGGTTTGGCCCCTGGTTTGCCGCAATTGGTAGACCGAATTGGGGGCTTCAGTCGACCGAAATGTTCGATTTGCCCCTTGAAATTCCTTTTTTTGTTGAATGTTTGATTTCTCCATGTCTCCCTTGAATGATTTTGAGCTCCATTTTATTGTTGGACTTTCTTCCCTTTTAGCCCTTCCGAGCCCTTCGACTCGTGGGCGGCGGGCCAGGATCCGAATGGTATCAGGTCATTCCCGGTATCTAGATCTTGGGTCATTACAGTTGGTATCAGTGCTGTGGTTGTGAAGTACATGGGAATTCGAGATATTACAGTGATCAGAGTCCGTAAGGTCTAGTACAGTTGACAGCTGGCATAGGATTTCGTGCTTATTTTTCACTTGGTTTCTCGCGTAAGAACCTGTGTGCCTCTGAGTTGGCACTGTGAAGGCGGTTGTCATTTTTCATCAGAGTGCCGACGTGGGGTCTGAG
The DNA here is from genome assembly GCA_024336825.1 of Amorphophallus titanum. Classification (NCBI taxonomy): domain Eukaryota; kingdom Viridiplantae; phylum Streptophyta; class Magnoliopsida; order Alismatales; family Araceae; genus Amorphophallus; species Amorphophallus titanum. The sequence continues at coordinate 13,852,314 of JANBPO010006516.1, forward strand.
GATCGAGGTCGAGAGTTTTCTCCCTCATCGATGGTGGCCTCGGTTGTGCTGCATTGGGCAGAGTTGCCGGCAGGCGTGCGTTCGTGGTGCTGCATTCGAGGAATTTACAGTGAGGTCAGGTGACTAGTGAGGACTATCCGTGGTTAAGTGGCCGTGAGTGTGCTATGAAGGAGCTGTTATTGGGTTGGCCACTCTAGCTTGACATTTATCCAGCCCATGTGACGTGGAGATCGTGGTTCGAGATGGCAGAGCGGGCACTCTGGTCAAGATGTGCTCGGATGAGTGGAGGATCTTCTGGGCGAGCTACTGATTGTCGAGCCTAATTTTCTCGTCATGCTCTGTGGCGTTAGAAATGACATGTCGATCCCTATTATTTTTACAGATTTCGAGGCAAGATTGGGCAGATTTATCCCAGTAAGTTCTTTGTCTTGCGCTTCTGCGTGTGAGCGAGCTGTGTTAGCTCTGGATTTGGTTCGAGATGTGAAGGCTCCGCGGCAAGATCGGACTCGAGGATGAGTGTCAGCAGGTGCCGGTTGTGGTTCGTGTTGAGGCTCTTGGCGTGGTGGTCTACGCGATGGCAGCTCGAGGATGGGTTGGTGTTAGCACAGACAGATTCGAGAGAATGATGTCCGGTGGCTAGAGGTATTGCGATCGTCGAGCCTGACATTTTGGTGGATTCTTATCGCCCCTTGGTAAGCGTTTGGCGTGTTATTGGTTTTGAGGTCAGAGGCAGGCATAAGAGAGGAGCATGTGGCAACGGCTAGCTTAACCGCTGTGGCTAGTGTGTGGCTATTTGTGAGAAGCGTTGCCCATCCCCTGACGTGTAAGGGTGTGTTGGCACTGCTCCGGAAGGATGAGTGCCAGTTGGGCGGTGTTCGTGAGAACTTGTGGCTGGCATTGTATTTTTCGAGATGTTGCCGTACCACACCACTGCCACAAGACTCATCAGGAAGTTCTATTTCTTCGAAATAGATCATGTTCCCCGAAGCAACAATGCCTAGGCAAATGCACTGGCAAAATTGGCGGCGGCCATCAAGCTTCCACCTGAGGGTGAAGTCGACATCACCGTCAAGCACAGAAGACTGATGCCGAATACACTCGAAGGTAAATCTGGCCTCAGCATCTATGAGGTCCATAACCTCGACCAAAACACTCCTCCAGAAGAAGAAGATTGGCATGAGCCTATCATGAAATTCAAGCAAGGCTGGCTCCCTTCTGACCGAGCTCAAAGGGTCCAGCTACTCCATCGGGCTATGTCATATGAGTTGTTCGGCAACTCTCTATATAGACTTGTCCACGAGAAGGATAAGTAAGTTCTTCTGAGATGTGTCTCCCCAGCCGAGGCTCGAGCCATCATGCACGAAGTCTATTCAGGATTATGTGGTGCTAACCAAGCCGGAGGTAGAATGAAGAACAACATCAAGCTTAAAGGCTTCTACAGGCCAACCATGTACATGGACTGCACCCAGTATGCCCGTATGTGTCACCAATGCCAAGCCTTTGGCCCGGTGCCCAGAAGACCTCCAAATCCATTACGCCCAACAGCCCCCACATGGCCATTCTCCGAATGGGGCATAGACATCGCGAGACCCTTCCCGCCATCTTCCAAGGGCCATACGTACATTCCACCTGCCTCTTCTTTCGATGGGCTGAGGCCGTCCCCCTGCGGGAGGCCACCAGTGTAGTGATTGTCAGATTTTTCGGGCACAACATTATCTACCGATTTGGTACTCCCAGCCGCATATTGTCAGATAATGGCAAACCATTCAAGAATAGGGCCGTATATCAACTAGCGGCCAAGTTCTACATCGACTGGAGAACCTATTAGGTCTACAACCCTCAGGCTAACGGCCTGGCTGAGGCCTTCAATAAAACTCTCTGTAAGCTTTTGGCTAAAATGGTTAGCCACCAAAAGCGTGACTGGGGTGAGAAGGTGTTTGAGGCACTATGGGCCTACCAGACTATTTATAAGACCCCTACGGGTGCTCGCCATTCTACCTTGTTTACGGGGCAGAAGCTGTCATCCCCATCGAGATCCAGCTAGCCTCTTACCATGTAGTGGTCCACACAGGCCTTGCTGATCCAGAAGAAGATGAATGCCAAAGAAGGTTAGGAGAGCTTGCCAATCTAGAAGCAAGCGAATTGAAGCCTATAAACATCTACAAGTGTAGCAGGCCTGCATGACACGAGCCTATAACAAACTCGTCAAACAATGAGCTTTCAAGCAAGGCGATCTTGTCATGATTAAGGAAAAGGAAGTCATGGCAGGGCACCCCAATGGAAAATTACAACCTAGCTGGCGAGGTCCATACATCATCCACGATGTTTACGAGGGTGGGGCCTACACGGTCATAGACCACAAGGGCAATAAGCCATTCCCACCTCTCAATGGTAAACACATGAAGCAGTACCATGCCCTAGAGCATGAGTTCATGCACCATCCAAACTAGGGCGCGAGCCCCGACCGTCATCGGCCACCTAGTAGCCACCCCCTCTAAAGGGTGGGACTAGTCACTCCCTCCACTCTTTCTCTCTAATGAAGCATCATGGCCAATCAGCCCTTCCTAGTGTCATCACCACCTACTTGCGAATCCATTGCCCCCACGAACGCAAGAGCGAGGATGCCTGGCATCGACGACAATAGAGCCCTCAGGCTCCTAGGTAAGCAAAAAAAATAAAAAATAAAAGATAGACAATAAAATGATATTAAAAATAGAGATATCTCAGCGGCCTCAGTCAACTCCCTCTACGGGATTACTGAGGGCAAAAATTGCCATCAACCCAGTTGAGGTGAAAACTCGCAAGGGCGTCTCAGGCAAAATCAGGTGACCCTTGGGTGTGAAAATCCACAAAGACACACCGAAAAATGTAAAAGGGGGCCAACTCTGGTGAACACCCGTGAGGGTGTTAGAGTTGGTAAAGGGAATAAAAAAAACTCTCTTCCTCTCTACTCCTCACTAATGAAAGTCATCGACCTCGATATTTTGCTAATGGCAACCTCAACATTACTCCACGATAGTGGTGACCACTACACCCTTGAGGGTCGGTCATCGCGAGATCTAGCTCCAGCATTTGGCTACACACCTCAACTGTCAGCTGACAAGTCCTAGTCTTCTGGCTACTACGCATCATCAGTTTGCTGGCCAGCTCCATTCCCAATCTCCAACTATAACACCCCTCGCGGTTAGTTGGCCAACTCCAGTTCCAACATTCGACTGCACACCTCAACTGTCAGTCGACCAGTCCCCATCTTTTAGCTACTACATATCAATGGTTAGCTGGCCAGCTCCAATCCTAGTCTCCAGCTATAACACCCCTTGCGGTTAGCCGGCCAGCCCCAGTTGTAGTCCCTATTCCCAGCTACAACACCTTCATTGGTCAACTGGCTGACTTCAGTCCCAATTCTAGTTTCAGTGTTAGTTCCAGTTCCAGCCCTGGTTTCTGACTATAGCACCACAAATGATTTGCCAACATCAGCTCCAGTTCCAGTGCCAATATCAGCTCCAATTCCAATGCCACCATCAGCTCCAGTTCCAGTGCCAGCATCAGCTCCAGTTCCAGTCCCAGTCCTAGCCTCTGGCTACAACACCTTCAATGGTCAATCGGCTAGCCCTAATTCCAATTCTGACTCATCCTAGCTTTTGGCTACAATGCCTTTAATGTTCAATCGGTCAAGTCCCAGCTCCAGTTTCCTAGACCAATGTGAAATACCTTTTTGACTAACAACATGTCAATAGCTAGTTCACCAGTAAGCGGTCTGTAGCTGACATGCTTCAGAACCAACCAGTAACCCTGGCAATACAGGCCACCACACCCTTTTGAGTCGGGCCCCAACCCTCAGTCCCCAGCAACATAGCCCAACAGCCCCCTTAGGGGTCAGCCTCCAGCCGCCAGTCTCCAGTTCCCAATCCCCTGAGTTATGGAACTTGTACATATCACCTCCCAGTCCTCCAGTTTCTAGTCAACCCCAGTCAACATACCCTACTTGGGTAAACCCCCAGTACCCAGTATCTAGTTTCTAGCTCCCAACACCCAGTACTCAGCCTTTAATATCTTGTACCTAGCCCACTCCTTAGAGCTTAGCCCCCCAGTACACCTTCCAGTATCTTGTGCGCAGCCTCAGTGCATCTGATATTCGGTCTCCAGTACCTAACACCTAGCTCCCAGTAGTCGGTGCCCAAACCCTGGTACCCAGTCACCTGTTATCGACATTAGCACATAGTAGAAGAATCAACCACGACTAGTAGTATGTGGTTACCAGCCCATGCATCCAACATTATTCCATAAGAAGAAAAAGGTGGGATGACAGAAGAAATGACAAGAGAAATCTAAGATTTTGTCATTCATACTCTATAAAAGGACCCCAAGACATGCCTTTGGTGAAGTCCCGTCCGATCCAACCGACCGATCAGATCCGATTCGGATAACAATGATTCAAACTCCGACCTAATATTCAGTCATTGAGTCGAGAGAAGTTTTTACAGATAAAAAGGTATAAAACATTTCACAGATTAATCAGATGTGAGATTAAACTTCAACGATTAAAATACATTGCTCGTAGAAACATCATGTCGCCCACGTCATTGTAAAATAGTCCATCTCCCTCTTCTTCATCTTACAAGAGAACCCATTGAAGAAGACTCTTGAAGACGAACTTAAATAAAACATTTCCATTCTTTAATTTCTTTGAAGTCTATCGTTGTGTATTAATAAAAGTGTGCATAGGTCACTAGATTTGACATCAGAGACGTAAAATGGAACTACCCGGAGAAGCAAGCTTCTTTCTTTTCATACGCATCTCCTGTGAACCCCCATGCTTCTTCAGCGATTTCTTTCTACAGAAACAGAGTCCTTGCTGAGTCATGGCTTGACAGTGTTATCTTATAACACATGCTGCGTCATCAAATCGGAATACTACTCTTTGCTTGCTCCCATCAGATCAGTTTGTTGATGCAAGCTGTGAGGTTAAAGAGAACCAAGTCAGCCATCGTGCGTGGTGCAATCTGAGAAGGGCAGTTGTGTAGTCAGCTACCCTCTGAATCTGTGGCAGTAGGAAAATCTGTTAGTCATGTAATACATACTTGGATTTGTATTGAATTTGTTGGAAAAAATCTCACAGGATATATACAACAAATATATATAACCCAACGAGTTCAGAGTTGGAGGACATACCTCGCAGCGAAAATGAGACGTACACACGTAACAACGGAAGCGAAAATAGAAACATGTGTGTACCTGCAGTATCCAGGTACAAGATCGGCTACCAGAGTCGACCCCTACCTATGAATCATCACGGAGTCACAGAGCCGACTATTAGAGTCGACTCCAATGGTCCACGCTCCAAATCCAAGGACTATGGTGATGGTTCCCCCAAAGATGCAGACCATACTCGTCACAGGACTAATCCACGATGAATATCGTACAGTCGGCACACCGACGTACTACCCTCGTCTCTTTTCATCTAACATATAGAGGAGACGACGAGGAAAGAGAAGAGAAATAAACAGAGAGAATCGAGAGACAGGGCTGCCGCAACCATTGCGGGTGCTATGTTATCGAGTTCTCTCTCTACACACATATGCATATATCCTCTCTCTTATACACCTTTTCTTAAATAACTTGGCTTATCATAAGTAAATTAAGGCTGTTCTACATTATGTTTTGGGTTAACACTAACACAGAACTCAAGAACGTAAATGGTCTCATGATGGCCGTTTAAATGGGCTAAGCGGTCTATCGTTGGGCCGCTTATGTAAGTCAGGCAGTCTGGAAAAGGACCATTTGTGCCTGTCTACTATAACAGCAATTAAACGAAAATATGTGCAAATCTAGGGTCAACAATTACATGATAAAACATGACAACAAGTAAATATGGCCTTATAACACTATGTTAAGACATGGAGATGCATGGGTTTGAGTGAAATAAATCAAAAATTATCATTTTCTTATTTAATGGTTTGGTTCATGCATGCTATGATACCTTACATACATAGTCAAGATAAAACATCAAATACTCCATGTGGAAAGCATGAAATTAACTGTAAGAAGAGGACTTTTATTCCTAACATCATGTTTAAGCTATTCATGAGATAATCTACCTCTGGGTTAGGCTTTAAACTTCAAATTTCTGACTGAAAGGAAGGCCCTAGTTCTGCACGTTCTGTGCCAAACCAGTAACTTCTTGCCCCTCTATCTCCTGATTCTCCTGACCTAAAAATGTAAAAATTAGAGGGTAGATAGAAGACACAAAGGAGAACAAAAAGTTCTAAAAGCACTAGTTTTACATACCTCGTTTAGGGCTTCTATTTTCCTGATCTTCTTGGGTCCCTTGCATAGGTTCCTGGGTCACTCGTGTAGAATCAGCAACTTTGCTTGCCCCTTTCTCCTTGTTGGCTTGATCTCCTAGGACAAGATTTTGAGGAAAGTTAGAACTTAATATTAGGAATAAAAATATTTAAAGAACATACCTCTAATTCTATCTCCTTACCTTAGTTTCACGCGAGCCAAAAGTAAGGGTCGCGCAGGTTGGTTCTGGGGTCTATTTATAGGGTTAGCTAGGGTTTCAAAGATTTGGACAACTTTAGAGTCCTAACTAGACCACCAATCCGATCCTAAAGTATTCTAGCATCTTCTAATTGACAATTACATCGATCTCTAGAGATTTAGCCTGAAGAAAATGAAGTTTTTATGCGATCTAAACTATTCGCGATCAGACTCTGGTATGCGGTCTATTAGTAGACCGTTTCCCAGGGCCATGCAGTCGCTCGATGGACCACTTTTGATCTTAGGCGTCGAATTTCAAACTAAATCAAACTCTTCCATGAATTATCCAGGCCGTGGGGGTCTCATCCATCTCAACATCCTCATAGACGAACGAGGGAGCCTCGTCAGGTGCTGGAATAGGGATACTGGTCCTAGCTGGGAGTGGAATTACAATTTCCTCTCCGTCATCTCCTGAGCTGTCGAACTTGGTGTTGGCGACAACTGGGTCAGTGGCTGGTTGCATCGCTCCCATGACATGGACCGCATGGTAGACATAAAAGTCTGGGTCTTGATCATAGCCGAGACCTTTGGTGTCCTTCTGGGAGAATGTGGGTTGCCCCCGGACTTGTGAGGGTGTCCAGAGATTCTGGAAGTACCTCTGTTGTGCGGAGCTCTGCCATAGGGGAATGTGCTGCTTGAGGCACATCTTCTGGATGCGAGGTGACAGGTCGCCCAAAATCTGGACGGCTTCAGGGGCATTGTCGACTCACCTGGACTAGCCGAAATCATCTTCTGGTGGGGCTAGAGGGACCATCTCTGCTTTATGGATGATGATGGACTTGTCCCTTCTAGCCCTTTTCCTAGACCAGTGTTGTAGTTTGTAAGTGACGATAAATGTCGTGAGCTACTCGACCTTGTGCTTGTCTGAGGCACACACGAGCTGGATGTAGTTCGGTGGCAGGCATATGCTCTTGTCGATCGCTCGGCTAATGAGGTTAGCCTCGAAATAGACTTTGCACCTCTCAGGGTGGTCTATGGTTGACTTGGCACTAAGGCGTAGCTGGTGAAGCTTTGCCTTTTCCTCATCAATGGAAAAGAGGTCGTTCTCTTCTTCTTCTGAGAGCCAGCCATTACTCTTACTCTTAATCACAGGGAAAGGGCTGATTCCCTTGAAATAGAGAGCCACATCGGCCAGTTTGCATTCTGCTGGAGTGAATGGAGATAGGTCTACAAAGACTACGCATTGCTCTCCATCCTTGATATACTTGATGCACTGATGGAGGGTTGAGGGGACAACCCAGTTTTCATGGAGCTAGGGCCTGCCCAGTGACACTTTGCAAGATGTGCTGGAGTCGATAATGTAGAAGGTTGCCTTAGAGGCGAAATCACCAAGTACCAAGTGAACATCCACCTGACCGAGGACCTCCTCGGTATTCTGATTAAAGTCAGATATCTTCACTACCTAGACCTTCTGAGGGTAGGTAGTCGGATATAGAGTCTTGAATGTTTTGAGGGGCATGATGTTGACAGCGGCACCGGCATCCACTAGAATCCTGTTTACTTCAAGCCGCTCCGAGCAGCCGCCCGAAGACCAGCACACCGATCACGGCCGCGACCACGACGACCGCGGCGCCACCGCCCGACATGAAGCTCGCCCTGGTGCGCAGCGGCAGGTTCGCTTCTTCCGCCGCGGTTGGCCTTGCCACTTTTCGCTCGCGGGCGACGGCGCGAGAGATCCGCAACGGTGCCAGGGTTGCCCAGCCGAGCCTCCTGGTGCGTCGAATCCGCTTGCGAGCGGCCGGAACCGTGCCGTCGAACGCCGTCGCGAACGCCGCAGCCAGCTCACCGCCGACGAAGCCCGGTTGCTTACGAAGCAGCTGGAGCAGGCACCGAAGCACCGCGATAGGCACGAGCGACAGCCACAGGAACAGCGGGGCAAGCCCCCGCGCGTACACCATGCGCCTGTGCAGCTGGGCGCGTCGACGAAGCCGCGCCGTGGTGCGAGCGGGCAGGCTCTTGCGCCCGAACAGCTCGGGCCCACCCGAGCTCGCGACCCGTGCGGACGGCACCCCGATCACGCGGTGCCCCGCGAGGCGCGCCCGAATCGAGAAGTCGAGGCCCGCGTCTACCGATGGCAGGCCGGGGTCGAAGCCGCCGAGCGCCTCCCACACCGAACGGCGCACTAGCATTCCTGCGGCGGCAACACCGAGGTAGTCGCTCTGGCTGTCGTACTGTGCCTGGTCGAGCTCGTTCTCGACGAGGATCGCGGATGCCCCATAGCGGGTCATGCTTTCGCCATAGCGCTCGATGATGTCTGACTCATCCGCCCGCATCAGCTTTGGCCCAGCGATGCCGACGGAAGGCGCCACCTCTACAGCGTGCAGAAGGGACGCGAGCGCACCGGGCTCCGGCACATTGTCGGCACCGAGCAGCCAGAGCCAGTCGTCGTTGCCGCCGCCCTCCTGCCCCTCCACGGACTGCAGGGCCGCGGCGACGGCGCCGGTCACGGCGACCGTGCTTGCGGCTCGCTCGAGATCGTATGGAGCGATCGCATACGCCGGTGTGGCGTAAGCGTGTATCGACAGGAGCGCAGCTCCGGAGCTAACGAGCAGTTTCTTCATCTGTATTCCTCAAGCGATTGTTGAAGCAGGATGCGTAGCGTGTGTCAGCGGCGGAGACGAATAAGGCGGGCTTATGCAGTCATCGACCGAACGCTACGTCTTGCTGGCAGACCTATCGGGCGTTATTTAAAGACGCCGGATTTCCGAAAACAACATACGCCAAATAATTACTTGCGACAGGTTTCCTCGGTGAGCTTTCGGGCGGCGATGGCAGAGGACTCGCCGGGGATCAGGTCTAGCTTGGACCGCCCGGTAGAGGGGACGGCCTCGCCGTTCCCGTGCTCGTAGTGGCCGCACCCAAAACAGAAACCATGGCCATCGTCGTAGCGGCCGAGGTTGTCCTTGGACCCACACTTGGGGCACGGTTCGTGACCGATGCAGGTAGAGTCTTCGGACATTCCGATCAGGGCTCCTTAAGCCAGGCCCGCACGTCGAACGAGGGGCACGCCTTGTGTACGCGGGGTAGGTCCCGGTGGCCGAGGATTTCGGCGTGCGGGAAGTTGAGCTTCAGCTCCCCGAGCAGCTTCACCAGCGAAGCGAACTGCTCCGGTGTGAAGTTGTTCTCGGGGACGGTGACGTCGTGTTCGGTGACGCCGCCAATCAGACACACGCCCACTGACAAGTGGTTGTAGCCGGAGACGTGTGCGCCCTGGCGGTCCAGGGGACGACCGGGCTCGATGGTGCCGTCGCGCTTGATGATGTAGTGGTAGCCGACGTCGATGAAGCCGCGCTGGAGGTGCATCCGGCGGATGTCGTTGACGTCGAAGTCCTGACTCGGGCGCGTCGCCGAACAGTGGACCACGATGAAACCCACCCGCTTCGGTTCGAGCGGGCGGTACTTGATAGTGGTGATGGCGGTCTCCTAACCGGCAACGCCGGGGGTGATTTCGACGTCGATCTGTCCGAAGTCTCCCCACTGCTTCTTCACAGCGAGGAACTCGACTTGTGAGTCGTCGAGCCACACCGCGGCCTTCGTCATGGCATCCATGACTGCCTTGGCGTAGTTGTCAACGTCGGGCTTGGGGGCGCTGAGCTTCGTTGTCTTGGGGCGCTGGACCGTCACGATGATGCCGACGGTGAGTGGACCTTCGAGCGGCTTATTGCCGAGGTCGTCTACCAACTCCCGAGAGATTTCATCAGCCGCGGCGAGTGCCCAGGCCGTGTATTCCTTCGGGTTGTAGATCGACGCCGACACCTTGCCGCCAGGAAGCCGGAGGCCCCGAGCCCGCGGCCGGGGGGCCGGCATCGGGTCGAGGTCCAGCGAGAAGCGGACGGTCATCAGAAGTTCGCGGAGTCGTCGCTCGAATCGACGGCAGCGAACGGCGCGTCATCAGGATCGACGGCGTAGCCTTCCTCTTCCTCGAAGCCGAAGTCGCCAGCAGAGCGGCCCACAGCTCTTGGGAGGCCTCTCAGGATCCAAGTGATTTTGGGTTTACCCGAGCCCGGATACTGGATCGTCACAGAGGCTACGTTTGTTTCCTAGAAAATTGAAGTCCAGGTGGGACGATCCATTCATTGTAATCAAAGTCTTTGACTATAGTGCTGTTAAAATTTTAAATCCTCAAAATGGTCACAGTTTACTGTAAATGGTTAGCGTCTCAAGCCCTATTTAGAAAATGCTCAACTCATGTTGAAAGACTCAATTACATTAAGTGACCCAGAGTAAGTCATGCGAGCTTGTTTGCATCTGGCTGAAGATGTAAAACTTAGTGCTTCTTGAGAGACAACCCAAAATTTTTTATTTTTTTTTGTATGATAATAAAAGGCTTCTTGGGAGACAACCCATGTTTTTATTGTGATTTTATTTTTATTTTACAGGTGTGAATAAAGGACGCAACAAAATATCCAACTCTACCAGGCTTGCATGGCCCGTGCTTTTGACAAGCTAGTCAAAGGACAAGAATTCAAGAAAGGTGACATGGTAATGGTCAAAAGAAGAGAAGTAATGGCCTCTAACCCCAATGAGAAGTTGGTTGAAAATTGGGCCAGACCATATATCATCCGTCGAGTCTATGATGGGGGTGCCTACGTTCTTGTAGATCATAAGGGAGTCATCTAGTTCTCTCCCCTTAATGGAAAGCATATGAAGCTGTATGACACAGCTAAACCGGCATTCCCACCTTGGCCTAGTGGCACTCCGTCTTGGCCGAGCTCTAAAAAAATAAATGATGAAATGACAATATTGCCATTACGGACCTTACGTCTGAATCAGCGAAAATTCTCCCTTTGCATTAGCATTACCTTCTTGGTAACAAATAAACCATTTCTCGGCAAAAGACTTCGTGTCCCAGCTGACTTTTTGACAATATTGCCATTACAGACCTTACGTCCGAATCGGCGAAAATTCCTCCTTTGCGTTAGCATTATTTTCTTGCTAACGAACAAACCCTTTTTCAGCAAAAGACTTCATGTCCCAGCTGATTTTTTGACAATATTGCCATTACGGACCTTACGTCCGAATCGGTGAAAATTCCTCCTTTGCATTAGCATTACCTTCTTGCTAATGAACAAACCCTTTTTTGGCAAAAGACTTCGTGTCCCAACCAACTGTCTAACAATATTGCCATTACAGACCTTACGTCTGAATCGGTGAAAATTTCTCCTTTGCGTTATATATGCAAGCATGCATGAAGTTCTTCCACATACACACACAATATTTTGTTATCATCAAAATCAAAACCAAAAGGGAGCGCAACGAACCCAACACAATAGAGGAGGCCGTGGGTTCCATGAAACTCAGTAAAGCACTGATGGTTTACACCATGAGAGAGGTAAGAAAATGATCCTTTTCCCTTCCAAAAAACCCATTTTTATGTGATTTTAGTTGGGCATGAATGTGAGAGAGGGATAGTTGTGGCCCTGGCATGTTGTAGAGGGTAAAATGTGCATGAGAATCACCCTGGGAAGAAGGAAACAGTCGGCGGGCGGCCGGAAGGGAATGCGGTGCTAACTGGCACTGTGTTCATTAATGCGACGCCACAACCCACCGCGTTGATTAAGTGTGTTTTTTTTTTTTGGTTTTTTGTGGTAAAATGAAGGCTGACCTCTCTCTTTTTTGTTAAATGACGCACGGTGCGGCACATACTCGGATCTCATGGATGCTCATCCAGGCCATCTTCCTCGCATTGCCAGAGTTTCAGCAGGCTCGCCTCTGCTAGATGGGCTTTGGTGAGTTTTTAGTCAAAGAGGTGTCGAGGATAGATGTAGGGTTGATTCATGCCCTGAAGGCCAGATGGGATGTTGAGTGCAAGGCCTTCATCTTCCCCTGGGGTCACATGATCTTGACTTTAGAGGACGTCACTTGCATTACAGGGTTGTGAGTACACGGGACGGCAGTGATTGGATTCACGTGCCCCTGCTATCGAGAGATGGCACATAGGTTGATAGGGTTGGAGTTGGAGGGCACAGGACAGACTTCTCTAGTTCCCAGGGTAGCCCAATAGGAGAGCCTAGGCCTGTACTACACATAGAGGGGGGTAGGGGAGTCTGCAACGGACTACCTCATAATGTTGGTGAGCGAGGCGAGAGATAGCTTTTCT